>VZUI01045751.1:0-28743 GCA_013401135.1 Cettia cetti | reverse complement strand
GGGAAGGGAAGGGAAGGGAAGGGAAGGGAAGGGAAGGGAAGGGAAGGGAAGGGAAGGGAAGGGAAGGGAAGGGGGCTCACTGGCCCAGAAGCCAATTACAACAAATGGAAAGTGTTTTGCTTTTTAATATCTTCTCTTTTTTTTTTTTTTTTTTTTTTTTAGTCAATTGGGGTTTATTTCCATATTCTCTTTTTCCATTTTTCATACTTAATCTTTACAGCTTCCTGATTTTCTTTCATGGATTCTTTCTGACAGTGCTATAAATTATGCATCTTGTAATATTTTAACAGATGCTATTTTGGAGATATCCAAACTTATCTAAACAGAGCTGGAATTTAACCTCTTGGCAGCATAATTTCACTTTTTGTGTTTGAATTGCAGAAAGTATTTGAGGACTCCAATTGAATTATGACCTTATTGTCCAAAGCAGCCTATGGGCTTATCCTAAGACACAGATCAAAAAGTCAGAGGTTGACTTTGTTCATTTATTGTTTTTGTGGTGTAAGGCAGTATGATGCATACAGATAGGCAGGAAAGATACTTGACAATACTGAATTATTATAAAAGAAATAACAAGTTGCAGTTTCCTTCATATCTCTTGCACTTTGGCTAAATTTCTGTCTCTTGTAGGCTAGAAGATAATGACATTGTCATGAGATTGTTGACGCAGACCATTTTTAACTGTTTTGCAACAAACAAGTACAAACTTATGGATATTTTGTGTTTTGCATATCTTGAAATTCTTATTAATTTCTTTAAATTAAATTATTTGTCCTGAAGGTTTTCTTAGCCACCAAAAACTCTATCAAGATAGCCATTCTATTAAGAGAACTAACGTTCAAAAGCATGTGGCAATGTCAAATGAAGAAGTACAGCTCCTGTATCTTTCTTTTTTTTCAGGAATCCTTCTTGCTTTTGGTCTAAATGTTCTTGATAGGTCATTAGATATTGAATGACCTTACCTATACACATTTCATGAATATAGTTCAGAGACATGGTACAGAACATACAGAACAACATGCTAAATAGTGCAGAGGAAGCAGACTTTTCTACTCACCTATGTGCCAATGTACTAGTTCTATTTTTTCTCGTAGATAGTATGAAAAATAGAGCCTAATAACAACTTTATCTCAATTTATATGGCCATTTCTGGTAAAATAGTACTGCAATTTTATGCCTCTTTTCAGTCAGCATACTGAGAACTCTAATAAGTGTGATGCTATTTTAATAATCCTAAGATTTACTTCTGATTTTTTCCTCAACTAAAACTTCTTATGTGCTTACTTTTTCTATTTTCCCTGAATAAAATACAAAGTCATGGTGGGGCTGAGGTTGGAAGGGACCTCAGGAAGTCATCTGGTTCAACTTCCCTGTTCCAGTAAGGAGACCTACAGCCTGCTGCCCAATACCATGTCTCTCAAGGATGGAGATTCCACCACATCTCTGGCAATCTTTGCCAATAGTCACCTTCTCAAGTAAAAACCGTTTTCCACTGTTTAAAAGGAACATCCAGTCTTTCAGTTTGGGCCTATTGCCTCTGGTTCTATCACAGGGAACCACTGGAAAGCTATGTCTTGTTATTGCCCTTCCTTCAGGAGTGTGCAGAATATCATGAGATTCCTCTGAGCCTTTTCTTCTACAGCCTGAACAATCTCAGGTCTCTCAGTCTTTCTTCAAAGGAAGATATTCCAGTCCCTTCATCATCTTAGTGACTTTTTAGTGCACTCTCTCCAGTAGCTCCACGTCCCTCTTGTACTAATAATTCCACAGCTGGGCACAGGATTCCCAAGTGTGGCTTCACTGGTGCTAAATGGAGGGGCAGGATTACCCGCCCCACAACCTGCTGGCAACTCTTCTCTTCATGCAGTCAGGGTTCCATTAGCCTTCCTTGCCATGAGGACACAATGTTGGCCTGTGTTCCAGTGGGACCACAGTGATGGGATGTTACGAACTGGGTTATTTCAGATAGGCTGCTTTCAGATGTAAATGTCCATGGGAAGAAGTTATTTGAGTCTAAATTTCCTATGGTATTTTAGTCCTGTTTTTAGCATTGTTTTTAACAGTATGTAGCAGCCTTATTGACCAGCTGAGGTACTGGATGGTTGACATTCTCTGTTCTTGAAATCACCCAGTCTTCCACTGGAGTCCTCTGGTCTGTTGACAGCAAGCTGAGAATTTACCCCTGCAGCAATGAAAGTGGCTATATGGAAATACTGAAAACTCTCACTCTGCTCTAAACAGAGATGAATCTCAGCTCTGTGAAGGGTTAGATTTAAACCCAAATGGGGTTCAGATTCCTGTCCTGGCTGTAGAGCATGTTGTGTTCTTGCCAGATGAAGAACTGTTTGCACACCTGTTGGGTTAATATAATGCTCACTCTTCAGAAACCAGCAGCCTATGGAACCACACAATGCTTATTCTGGAAGATCACATTAAACATTAACCAAGAAGAAATATGGGAGAGTAATCAGTCCAGTTACTGGTACCAGTGTGAGTGAATAATGGAACAAAACTGTATCATAACTTCCTGGTCAACCACTGAAATCTACACGCACTGTCTATACTTCCCTACATTGTATATTCTGTATGAGAAAGGGAAGATTCCTTATGGCAGTTCTACATAATTGTGAATTAGTAATAGGAGCATTTTCCATTTCTGTGACTTGCAGCAGATACTTTGGCTTCTATGGAGATACTTAAGAGAAGAGAGCTCTGAATGTCCTCTGAAAGACCTGTAGATTTTTCTGCTTTCTGACAGAACAAACTCAAAATTTCTGTTTCTAGCTCTTCAATACAGTGTCAGAACAGAAATCAAGATTTTTGCATATTGAAGATCCATTTCTTCTTTGGGACTGCGTCTTATGAATTTTTGACACCCATAAGTGATATGAATTTTTGAAATTTTATGGTGTTATGCAAGTAATGGAAAATACTTCACATTAGATTTAAAAGAAAGAGACAAGCATTTGTAGTTTCTGTGAGCTTTGAAAGTTGAATCTACTATATAAAGAGTGAGAGAAGTATGATAATATTTTTCTTTTGCTTGTGCAAGGATTTTACATCCAAATCATATTTCATTAAAAAAAACATGAAGTTTTCTATCTTCAGGACTGCATTAATATATTAAATATTTTGATATATGTATGTACATAGATACATCAGTTTATAAATATATATTTGTACATACATCTGTATATGCACATATATATGTAACCCTTATTTACTTTTCTTGGACTATAAAGATGCAAGCTTTAGAGCCATAAAGAACAAATTATGCTTACATCAGTGTCTTACTTACCACAAATATACCACAGAAGGCACAAGAGAATGTTCCTCCATACACCTTCTGAGTAAGCCTCCATTTGCTAATGCATCTCTAACAAAAATTCCAAAATTCATGGACCCTTATTAGAACTCCCTCTGCTTGATATTGCTTCCTTTTCTGTTGGATGCTGTGATCCTTGTTGCTGCCAGGTTTTTTTTTTTTTAAAGAATGAGCATACTGAGGGATCTGTACTGCTTTATGAAAAAAGCCTAGCTGAGTACTGGCTTTTATCTTTGAACTCAGATGGCTCAGCAGGTAGTTGACTGCCCCTCCAGCTCACTTTAAATTTTAAGTGCGTCTTATCTCCCATAATGATTTATCTTTTCTTTGCAACAGTTTCTTTACTGAATCCACAAGAGAACAAAATCTTGGATGGAGCTGGAAAATGAGGGCATCTTTTCCTCGGGGTAATGTACATTTCCAGCTTTGTGAAACACTGTTCCATCTATTCCAACACAATATTTTCTAATAAAAACCTCCAATGAACTGTCTGAAACCTCCCTTGGTTTTGGGGCTTTTCTCCCCCTAGGAACAACCTCCTTTGTTGTGTATAAAGGTATAAAGATTTCAAATGTGCATGAGGATGACAAAATGCAGCACAGCACTGTTTGGGTATAGTCCCTTGTTCCTGAAAGCGTATAATGTCGTGCATGTGAAACCTTGATCCTGTTAATGTGTAACCATGACACTGTGCAAACCTAATGGCTCTTCCAACTTGTAGAATAAAATGTGCTACAGCAGCTATCCTGTGTTGGCTTCCGAAGCCAGTGTGGTTCTCACTCACTCTTGTCTATGCTTGGTGTCATCTAGACATGACTTAGGCAATTTCTTGGTTTTAGAGGCTTCTAGCTAGAACTATTTTTCTACATATTGAGGAGAAAACAGTAATTTGACATAAATGCAGTAACCCTGGGGTTTTTTTTTTAATTCTGCTTGTCTATCATTAGTTATTTTAGTAAGACCACAGTATATTGCAGTAGTCTTTTACTAAGCCGTTGTTATGCCTTAAAACCAGAATTGTTTGGAATTTAAACATAGAATATAATCCAAAGCATTCACACAGCTGAGGTCTTAGGCTCAAATGAGGCAAATTCTGTATATTTTTAATTTCATTAGAAACTCAAATACACATCATAGCTTTGAAGGATGAAATCTCATTAACTAGTCCTAAAAACAGATCTTCCTCAATTCATGATAAACAGTTTTAAATGGATTTCTGGAACATTGCAATGTGTAATATCAGTGTTTTCTTATACTCATTAAGTAAGCATTTCTAATATTTTTGTTTTAGCACCTTGCCTCCTGGCAGGAGATTCAATCATGTATGTCAAATGCCAAAAAGGTTGGCAATTCTGTAAGCATCAGTATTCCTTTAAGAAGAATGGGAAAACAACAGAGGAATTCAGTGTTGTGCTCAGGATTTTACTTACATGTTGTGGAGCCTACAAAATCTTCTGCACTTACCACAAAGTTCTCCAATATTTCTGCCTGCTTCAAGTGGTTTATGTTACTTTCTATTCAGGAAAGCCATTGATAGAAAATGTATTACTTCAGATATACTGCCACGGCCTTATTAAAGCAAATGATACTGGGAGATTAATTCTAAATCAATGGAGAGTTGTTTATTTCTTTGTAGAACTTTGCCAATCCTGTTGAAATCCTGTGGACTACAAGTATCTCCAAACTGAAAATGGCTGTGTGTGCCTTTTACCCTGTTAATACCAGTAGCTAGCTGTTTCCTTGCCTGTGAGAGTTGAAACTTGAAATCAGGTTGTTACTTGAGCAAGATTTTCTTAATGTGCACTTTCTTTGCTTGGCAAACTTGCTGCTGATAAGCAAGCAGACAACACAGTAGGATGAGATTATGAGTGTTGTATAATACACCTGTTCTCTTTCTCCTCATTCTCCTTTTTTTTTTTTTTTCCCTCATTCTGTGAAAATAAAGCTTCCAGGCACTCTTGGAAAACTGCTAGACCAGAAATACAAACACTTCTGAAATTTTTTTCCAGTCTGAGATTTCTGATACGCTTTTTGTAGCATAGTCAAATCAGGAAGGATACCCAAAGTAATTCTGTGTAGGATGTCACTGGAGAAGAGAAGGCAGAGCCACTCTGAAGATCCCAGAGACATGAACTACAGAATGGAAAAGGGCTAAAGCCATTAGTACTTTGTGTGACTGCTGTGGGCACTTAAAATGCCACAAGAGACAGAGAACAATGATAATCGTTCAAATACATGTTTACTACCTCTTTACTATGCCTCTCCTGTTCTTTGATGGGCTTTTACATAGTGCTTCTTATCTGTTCAATGTTATCAGCTGCTAGTAAAAACTGTCTACTTAACACATGTAATTTAGATTGCCTGAAAATAAAGGACCTGTAATACCTGTTGAGTGTTGTGGTTGTTATGAGCTTCAAGGCTTAAGGGATGCTGAAAATCTTTTGATTTGCAGCTTTAACGTCTACACTCATGCTGATCTCAGCAGAATGCACCTTATTTGTACCCATACGCTGAATATTACTCCAATATTGATGCCCGGGGACCTCGGCAAATTATGTCTAGTACTTGTTTCAACCCAAACTGTCTGCTTTTGGCCTATCTGTGTGGGCCAGGCTGATTTATGCCACAAATTTACCAGCACCTTGTAGCAAGAGGGGGGAGATGTGGGAACCTGCCCTAGTGCTCCCTCCTTGTCAAGAGGCAAAACACATATAAAAGTGATACGCCCTTACCTGTGCTGGAAAAATACTTTGCTCTTAATTTGCACAATAGAATTAAATATTATTTTTCCGTTTGCAGGGATTGTGAGCAAAGAAGATACTCTAGAGTCCTGCCATCATGTAGAAATCACAATGGGCAGAGGAAAGTGTCTCCTGTCTTAGTATGTAGTCCAGTTTGGGCCCTAAAGCAATCATCTGAAGGCCATTTGTCCAGGCAGTTGTTCTTCCTGGGTGATACAGAGCAACTCCAATGGGCACAGGAGTGCTTTTAACAACATGAGTCAGTCCTCAGTTTTCATTTGTGTATAGCTGAATTCATGTGAGATCTGGCTTTTTGAAATGTTTAAATATAGGTGCAGTAACTGCTGGTGTGGTCTTTTCTCACACATAAGCCTGTGAGCTCTCACTGAGAGTTCTCTCTTACCCTGTTTTCTATATAGTAAATAGTTGAGTATGCCTTGCCATTAAACCACTGTAATAAATGTTATGGAATAAGTCATAGTTTTTATAAATATATGGTATAAAGCCATTCATGTTTAAGAAAAGTGTGTCCAGGAATTGTGCTGCCTTTGCCAGTAACATGGGATAGAAAGAAGAAATAGAAAGAAGGGTGACACCAAAAGGAGATGGGTCTCCTCTGAGGATGGGCCTGACAACAACCTGGTGAGCAACACCTGATATGCACCTGGGCAAAATCATCACCAGTGTGCATCCCAATACTGGGTTCCAGTAAATCTAATCAAGCAATCATCCCTTCTTGTTCAATGGACCAGCAGCAAAGAAAACAGACTCCATAGATATTCAAGAAAAGAGAAAAAGACGAAAGGGGGTGAAGTAGCTCACTGTCCAGCTGAAAAAAACAAAATAAAAATGGACCCTGCAAAGACAGACTTTGTGAACTGAGGGAGAATCCTGCAATAGAGGCTGAATCTTGGTTCACCCAGCTCCGATCCCGGGATCGGAACTGACTTCTTTTGCTTGTGGCTTTCTTGGAGTTTTTCTATGGCAATTTTCCAACAAATTTCATTTATTGATAAAATTGGCTGTTCATTTATAACACCACTGTTGCATTTACCGTTCTACTTTGTAAACTCACAATTTTATATCAAATATATTGTTGCTTCTCTTTTATGAGTGAAGTGCATAATTCCCTCAGTGACAAGGCCTGTCCTAGATACAGTGAGCAATCATCATGTGCATTCAGAACATTCTGATCCAGGAGAGAACATTATCCAAATTATTCTGAAGATAAAGGAAACTTTTGTCTCCTTCCTGCAGACATATTTGTTATATCAGTCTCACTTGACTGCTATGTGAGCACTGTAAAGATGCCCCTGGACAAGGATGGGGGACTTCTGCTTCAGCCGCAAATTAGATTAGGAAATCTGGCCCCGTTCCTGGCATATGGTGGTGATTATGAAATGGATGATAGGGAGACATTCTCTATGCAAGGGCAGTGCCAAGGCTGTGTCTCCTTTCCTCCCTTTCTGCCTGCATACTCAGTAGTACTGGCTGTGGACCTTGGATGATGGAGATGGACACACACCAAGTGACACTGCAAAGAGAGTGTGCCATAGGTGTGAACTTCATGTGTTTACTCATGAAGTGGATAGGGTGGTCTGAGGAGCACTGCAGGTATGATGCTGACATAGACCTATTGTGCTTACTTTTGAACAGTGAAAGAAGAGCTTTGTGAAGCTAGGGCAGCATGGGTGGCTCTGTTTCTGTGTGCTCACAGATGTAGTGCCCACTACAGTTGAGAAATAGCCCTGTTCAGGGTCTATTCAGGCAATATGCCACCCTTTGCCCTTGACATCTAGTGAGTTCCAGTGCCATGACAATGTGAGTGAGGATTTCATCTTGAGAGGCCCCAATGACTGCTTATTGTGCAGCAATTGCATGGCATAGACACAGCCATATGTTGTGATAATAGATAAGGATCATTTGAGCTCTGACAGGTCCATTTAGCTTTTGGAAAACTATTTTGAGATCATCATGTAGTGTAGCAGAGAGAGTAGGTGAGTTTGGGTTTGTCTCACCAGTTCCTGCTGTGCAGTTTCTTGAATGTTTATTCTGCTGGTAAAAACATAGAAATGGGCTAAGATTCTGTCTCTAAATGAATAAATGTCAATTCAAAATGCATTCTGGAGGCAGTGTGTCTTGGCTGATTTGCCTTTGCCCCCTAACTGGGTGAACTGGTGACCCCATCACCTTGTCTCCTGTCACAGTGCTCTGAGCAGCAGCACTGCTCAGCTGTCAACTCATCATAGAGCAGCTGCAGGCAGAGAGATGGTAAGGCAGCATGCCTGCCAATCTTTTTTCTTTTTTCCCCTCAGATTTACAGCTGGTTTGGGGTACATATTTATTTTGGTAATTGGGAAATCTAATTAGATATCCTGGAGTCCTAATTAAGTGGCTTTTATGGTTATAAGATATTTTGAGAATAATCATCTGTGAAGACTTGGGACCCATGTTCCATTTGCATGTGCAATTTTTATGACTGTGTGAATAAGATCTGTAATTGCCTGTAGGAATTTAGAGTGTTTGGCCAAATGGAAGAAATTACAAATACTTCCTAGCATTTAGTTTTTAAGTCTCTGACTTTAGAATTAGGGAAAAAAGCTGACAGAAAAGGCTGTAATTGAATAGAAATGCATGAACAGAAATCACAGTCTGTTCACATAAACTGTCTATTTTGGTGACTTGTGTTATCCATTGGTGGAAAGTAAAAATTTTGCAGTGATTGTAACACCTGGTTAACCACCCCAGAATGTCCTTGGTAATGAGTAAGTACCATGGTACGAAATATATGCTAATTGTGTTCCGATTAAACAGCATTCACTGCAATTACATCTCATTAGGTAAATAATTTCTGAGGAGATATACTAATTAAGTGGTTTTGCTCATGATGTATTTCATGATTAAGATGAGTTTACTAAATTTACAGCTGTGCTACTACAGCTATTTAGAACTAAGCATGCCAATATTTACAAAACACACAGAAATTGCTTATGATCTGTTTTCTTTATTGCTAATTATGAAGGGTATATAAAGTTTCCTTGGAGCTCCTGCAATGAACAAATTACTCCTCAAGTGTTTTGAGACCCTCTGGAACATAAATGATTTTATAAATTTAAAATACCATTGTCATTCATTTCTCTGAGCTACCTGCTGCTGTCCAGCAGCTGATTTGCTTATTTAAAATAATAATAAGTTGTCTATTTTAACATTATTTTGTCATGTGTGTGGTGTGTTGGCCCTGGCTGGTCACCAGGTGCCCACCAAAGCCACTCTATCCCTCTGCTTCTTGGTTGGACAGAATAGAGAAAATACAACCAAAGGCTTGTGGATTAAGGACAGGGAGGGGTCACTCTTACCATCAGGGGTAAAACAGGCCCCTTGGAGAAAATAGTTGATTTTTTTTTCCAGTCAACTCAGAGGATAATGAGAAGTGAAACCCAAATCTTAAAATACCTTCATCCCACCCTTCCCTTCTTCCCAGGTTCAGCTTCACTCATGATTTTCTCTACCTTGACACAGGGGACAGGCAGTGGGGGTTGTAGTCAGTTCATCACACGTTGTCTCTGCTGCACTTCCCTCCTCAGGGAAAGGACTCCTCACACTCTTCCCTTGCACCAGTGTGGGGTCCCTCCCATAGGAGACAATCCTCCATGAACTTCTCCAATGTGAGCTCTTCCCACAGGCTGCAGTTACTCCAGCATGAATCCCTTCCACAGTGTGAATCCCTTCCTTCATGAACAGGCTGCTCTGTAGTGGGTCTCCTGTGGGGTCACAAATCCTGCCAGCAAACCTGCTCCAGCCTGGGCTCCTCTCTCCATGGGTCCTGCCAAGACCCTGCTCCAGCACAGGTTTCCCACAGGGTCTTGGTGCATTTACCTTCTCCAGAGTGGCGTACTCCATGGGCTGCAGGTGCATCTCTGCTCTGCTGTGGAATCACAAGGGGTGCAGGGGCACAGCTGCTTCACCATGGTCTGCACCAGGGGCTGCAGGGAAATGTCTGCTCCAGCACCTCCTGCCCGTCCTTACTGACCTTGCTGTTTGCAGGGCTCTTGCTGTCATGTGTACTCACTCCTCCATCCCCTGGCCGTGATTACTGCCACACAGTACTTCTGAAATACAATATTCCAGAGGCATTACCACCATCACTAATAATTTTGATCTTGGCCAATGATGGGTCTGTCTTGGACACAGGGGAAGCTTCTGGAAGCTTCTTGCAGAATCCACCTCTGTAGCCCACCTGCTAGAAAAAGTTTGCCACAAAAACCCAATACATCATGTAAAGATCTTTAATACAAGATTGCAATCAGCTGGAACACTTAGGCTCACAATTTTTTTTTGTATCTTATGACAATTTATTCCCTCTTTGCATTATGAGCATTTTGTTCCTTCTTGAGCAGAGCTCATCTTATTAATTTTTTTGATTGCACTTTCCTGGAAGCACACAAAGTATTAATAGTCTGTATTAATGTCTGTATAGCTATGTATAGTATATAGTCTGTATAGCTATGTATAGTATATAGTCTATATAGCTAAGAGAACTTTATTAAATGTTAGCTTTTATATACAGCTTTACTTCCAGCAAATTAGGCTTCCATACCACACACATGAGCCTATCAGAATAAAGATGTTTTGATCGTTATCATTTGTGCCTGGTTAACCACAACATCAGTTTAAATAACTCCTCTTAGAAGCCAAGAGGGGTGGAAAATTAACAACTGAACACAGAGACTCTTGACCTTACCAGATGACAGGCAGGATTGTGATGGATCATGTGTTTGGAATCAAGAGACAAAGTTCAATTCCCATTTATCATGGCCATTTGTCAGACTCCTTCTGCAGAGTTTTCTGACCTATGTGATTTTCAAGATTCTCATACTGATTTGGTAGCTTAATTCAATTTAAATGTCTTTTTTTTTTCCTGATTTCTCCTTTTGCATTTCAAAATGATTTGTTTTAAGATGAAATGGTAGATCTGCAGAATTTTTGAGCAAATTAAATTACTTTCTTTCACTGGTTCTCTGTCCTGTGGGCTCTTTATTTCACCTGTTCTCGTCTCAGTGACATCTCTGTACCCTGAGAAACACTCAGAAGCTCAGAGGCCAGAAGGCTTGTTTTGCTCTTGTTTTCCTCTTGAAAAATAAAGCTATCACTGTCCAGCCTCCTCTTCTGCTTGTGGCCGTTCCTTTCCTGTTAGCAGACAGGCAATTAAATTATTCTCTTTTTTGCCTTCACTCCAATTTTATTCACAGAAGCATCTGGCCAGGTGTTGAACTAACATTTCTGTGTAGTCTTGAGGGTTATCTAAGTGTTTCTCAAGGCAATGAAGCTGAGACTGTATAAGGTTTCTGAAAGGCACATATAGTTTTGCAAATATTGTCCTTTCAGAGGTATTCCTCTATGGTTGCCAAAGTCTTCATGAATGCTTCTGACTGTGACCTCTGGAAGGAGACTGGAAGGTTAAGGCTGACACTTTTGAATCCTGGGCTTCTTCCTGAAGGTGCCTCTGAAAATGTCATTATCTATGTACAAACAGAATACGACTGGGTGCAAATTCAGGAGAAATGCAATCATCCTTCAGTTTGATGTTTCTTGCTCTGATACTTCAGACTTCCTAAGGACGTTGAAGGTCATTGAAAACCATCCTAGTCTAAAGAAATCAAATTTCCCTCATCCCCAGTCTATGCACAGCACCTTCCCCCTCAAGTTCCAGAATTTTCAGGCAGACTTCTGAAACATATATGCAGGAGATGACATGTGCTTTACTATGAGGAGATTATCCAGAGATTGAGTGGGTAGTAACTCCCACTTGTGCTGTCCAGATCAAAGGGTACAGTCAGGCTCAAGCACTTCCTGTGCCAGTGCACCCAGTGCACCCAGATTTGGTGTTGCTTCACTGTTAAAATTAATCCACTTTTCTTCCTCTCCTATTCTTTTATGTTAAGTGGATGCTGAAAATGTTTCTCTTCCAATAATAGTTTTGTCTTATCTGAGCAGAAAATGACCTGAAAGTCAGATTTTTCTATGTTAGTTTATATAACTAGGTGACATAGAGAAAAACAAAGATTAGATACATCATAGATTAGCAAATTGACTTGGGCATAGGCTTGTAATTTTTTTTTTCTTTTCATACAATTCTCAATAACTTGGAAATAAAATTCTGAAACAGTTTTAACAGTGGTCTCAACAATCCTCAAGGTTCTTTTTTTCTCTCACCTCAGAAATTTGCCTCTTTAAAGGCAGAAAGGCTGGATTACATTTTAGTGTAGTCTTTATGCATGTACAAGAAAGTAGGAACAGCAAAGCAAATCAAAATTAATCCCTGTGTGTAGGGAGGTGGAAAAGGCATTTTGTGAGTTTACTGGGTAAGTCATTGACTTTTGAATGCATCTTGATATTTTCCTACCAAAAATTCTGCTGCAACTTGGTGTAGCAACAGGAAATGGCATTCTTAATATTTCAGACATATTGCTATATAAATTGGAAGGAGTTACTATGGCTTAAACATAAACTGATTAATTAAAAATTAGGGCCAGCCAAACTGTGCAAAGAACAGCAGGGTAATTTCCATCCTCCTTGTTGTTTGGGAGGAAGGTGTTTAATGTGGAGTCATAAGTTTTTATTTCTCCTCATATTTCTTTTATTGCCTTCTAAATTTGTTTGCCTACACAAGTAAATTTATATTTAGGTGTTTGTTAGTGATAAAGCCCAATGGACCAATTCATTTAATCGAGCTTAAAATTTAGATTTGCAAATATTCTCTAAGCTTTTCAGTTCTTCACCATTTGGAATTACAGTTCTGTTGTGTCAGAGAGAATGGTCTTAGAAATCATGCAAAAAATGGTAGGTGAAAAAGGCCTGAACCTCCCCCTTTGGCTGTTGGAGAGCCAAATATGTCCAGAAACTTCTATATTCAGACTGATAGCGTATGGCATTATAAAGCCAAACCCAAATATTTAATTCTTTATGCTTTGTAAACAAAAGAAGTTCAATGTATTTTGCTTTATGCAGTGACCACAAACTACCCAAGGATGTAACTCTAAAGCTGAGATTTGAAATGCAGCTGCAAATTATGTGCTAAGTTAACCAGTGACTACATTGATGCAATGATTTATTGCCAACACATAACTGTCCAATAACAGTCATGACCACAGTTCACAGATACCTCATTAGCTATTTTGTTGCCTGGGTGTATTTTGTCATGTACATCAGAAGCTTATCAAACCCTTTGTGCAATAAAGAAATGTCAGCTGAACCTCAGCCCAAGGAACTCTCAGATGGCAACTCCAGATGGGTCTGGTCTTATATTTTTTCTAGCACTTGGATTTTTCTTACATTTACAGTTCAACTAATCCAATCATCATTTCTTTCAATCAGCAGCATACAGATCCCTGATATCAGGATCCCTTAATGATGATTCCCTGTCACACTGAAGATTGGTTTGCCACAAATTTAATTTCATTCCAACTCTTGTTAGACTTTTCATATGCTTCATCTTTTCACAGAGTTTACTACAGGTTCATCCATACTGCCTCCTTGAGGAATATACCCCTTTTCAGTTATGGCCAAATGTTTTAATCAGGTGCTGTCCCAAGGTTTTAGTCAGGATTGAGGCCACCAGTGAAAGATGTTTGATGCTGTGTGAGCTTCTGTTGAGCTGCTATTTATGGTGCCAGATATTCTGGGTTTGAGTTCCTAGAAATGACTCATTCAGCATCACGTGCTTCTGCAATGTTGAAAACTAGAGTTATTCTTTTACCTGTGAGGTACTTATTTCAACTGTTTGGTTGAGATACTCCAGTAACATCCCCACAAATGCATCATAAAGACATTAATTTGCTGTGGAAACTGAGCCGTGTGCTTCTGCAGGCTCGCTGTCAAGGAAAGCTTAAATAATTAACAGCCCTGAGAGTAAAGCTGGTCTAAGCATCATGTACTTCAGATAATTTTTTCAGCTAACCTAAACAGTAACCATTTTAATTTTTGTCATTATTTTCACAAGTCTAGCTTAGCACCAAATTATAGTGCTTAAGGTTCTTGCCATGGCCTTCTCAAGATGCCTAAGAGCAGCATGAAGGCTGCTTTGAAATGCTCATCAAGCATTTTGGTGTCTAGGTCAGTGGTCTCCTGTGATTTTTCAACTAAGGTGAGGTAACATCAAGTGTATAGATGAGCTGACAGACAGTCAGATGCCATAAAGTCTACTTTTGCATCTTCACAACCTTGGCTGAGTTGATTAACCTTATTTAGACATTTCCTCCTGTTTTGTAGTGGCAATAGCAGTATTGAAGAGATGGTCTGCAAAAGTTGAGGATCTACTTCCTGCTGTATTGTGATTATTTTCCCTTTTGCTGATCTTTCAAATTTCAAACAGTATATATATTTTTAAGTATATCAGAAAGTTTCTACTGACCAACTTAGTGGAGTGACAAAGTCTGACTTTCAGTGCTAGCTCCAAGGAATTACTTTTACTATCAACTTCTTCCACTTACTTTACAATTTTAATAAATTCTAACAAGAAGGATTTAGACATATTATCTTCTTGGATTAATATTTTCATTTTTTGTATCCTGAAACTGTGGCTTTATCAGCTGTAGAGGGAATTGTTGGTGTTCTACATCTGAGACAGACTAAAAGCAGAGAATATTTTTTAATGAGGACATGGTCTTCATGATATGCTACTATAATCACTTACATATGGACACTTATTAAAAATATAATCAATGAGCTTTTCCTCCTCCCACACCTACATGCAACATTATAAAATGAAAACCTCTGGCTTTTTTTTTCCCCCTTTTTCCATTTCCCCCCCTTTTTTTTTTTTTTTTAAGATAGAAACACACACTTCAAGTGATATTTGTAAGACAGGAACGTGGTTCAGTACAATAGTACTGAAATATTGCATTTTAAAATAGAAATGTTCCAAACTGGGAACTTGAGAGGTAAGCCCCCTTCCTAATTTTAGTTGAATTGAAGGATTCAGATCTCTGGTTGCATAGTCATTTGTATACTCTATTTCTACTTCCAGCTAAACTCAGAGAGATGTCTTTTTCCAGTTATGACTCTAAGTTAATACCTTACAAGGACAGCATGTCTGTGAGGTTTCACTGCTCAGGAGTATGTGCATTTTTTTAGATTTATGAGGCTTCAACCAACATCAGAGTCCCCTTGTGATAGAAAATACCCAGTGGGAATCTTGGGTTTTAGGAATTTGTACTGAACAAACAAGGCAGACTCTGTCTCAAACCAGGCAGTGTGCCAAGGTGGAGGGCAGCTCAAGGGCTTGCTGGAGCTCAGACTGGAATTGAGCTGAGATGGGCAGAACAGAGCTCAGATTTTCACAGTGCTAAACCACAAGTTTAACTGCAAAACTTCAAAGTACTATTGTAAAGTTTTGATTCTGCTGAAGCCAAACACAAATCCTGATGTTGATTAGACTTTAAACCTAGGCCTGAATACTAGACAAGATAAAATCTAGGGGCATGTCTGAGACCTGATTCCTTTTTTAATATCCATTAAAATATCTTGGTGTTGGCTCTGATGGTTTAGAAAGGCTAATGAAAACACAACATTGCAGATTCTTGAGACTTTTCAAATATCTTCTCATCTGGTCTTAAGTTCTATATGCTTTTTGCTCATTATAATGCAGAAATACTAATGGTTGCAAGAGAAATATTAAATTTTCTGCAATTAGAACAGAAAATTTAGATTTTATCTTCTTGTAAACTGAGGCCAAAGACAGAAACACAGAAGGAGCTCCATGAGCAATTTAAGAGTGAGCTGAGGACAGCTAAGTTGTTAAATTAAATGGTCCAAAGAAATGTGCAGCTAGTACCTCTGTGATGAGTAGCTGAAAAAAGCTACAGCTGAAGCATGATCTATTAGAGAGTTTTAATACTAGGGTCATTGAATTGTTCACAAAGTATTCTAAATGGACAAGTTAATGACATAAAGCTACATCTTGATATTAATATTTAGTTTGAATTCAAAGGTATCAGGATGTGTTTACTTCTGCCAAGTACATTTTGGTGTTTGTTTTTAAGGTGGAGTAAGTCTGATGAAAATATTGATAAGCAACAACTTACAGAGTATTCAGAGATAATGGAAATAGCCCATGCATATGGGATTCCTGGCTTAAATCCCTCTATTCACAAGTGTGCTGTTCTCCCTTAGATCCAGTGTATCTATTCAGCCCTCATTACAGATCTCAGTTCCTCATCAGGGTTGAGATGAAATCTGAAGAACTCTTCAACACGTAATATTTCTCCATTCTGTCCTGTGTGCAGTCTTTGTCTGCTGAAGGCTGGAATATATCAGGCTGTGGATGTCTCTATCACCCAGCAGAAGGTTCTCAGTGTCTCCTGCTGGCTCTTCCTTCCTTTTCTGCTTTTAGTTTAATCACAGACATTCTGGCTGTGTTTTCAGAGTTGTAGATACTCAGCATGCCAGCAAACTTTCAAGCAGAAAAGGTCACTTTTGTTGTTTTTTCCTCATGGAGCTGTGGACATTTCCTCCACTGTTTAGATTAGCAAGGAAACCTCTTTTTCCTCTTCTGTGCTGCGCATAAGGGGGAACATGCTTAATGAACAATCAGATTGAGTGTCTTGAGAGCTATGCTGTGAAGAGATTCTGTTACACAAATACTGAATCAAAAGCTTTTTCCAAGGGGACTCCAAATTCTGTATGGTCCAGAGTGAAATTGTTTCCTCTTTGCCTTTGCCTTCCTTCCCAAGCACTTTTTGGATGATTTATCTGGCAACTGCAGTCAAATAATAGTACTTCTGGAAGCAATAACAAATAATAATTATATGCAATGCTAATGAAAATAAATAGAATAACAATCATATTAGTTGCAGTTGTAAAAGTCACTCTTAGGTCTGTTACACAGACAGAAAATGCTGCCTTTTCTATGTCTTGAAGATACAACAGAACCCATGTAACTTTTAAGTATTCAGAAGACACACAGTCTTATAAAAACACATTGTGAGAATAGAGAAGAAATCAAGTCTTTAGGATCTAATACCTACACCTCTAAGATTATCCAGATGCAAACCTTCTAATCATTTAATAAGTGGCACTTTGGTGTATTGAATTGAAACCACCTAGAGTGAGTGGGGGTAGCTCCAATCCTGAGTAATATGTATTCACAGAAGCTTAAACTTAGCCATAGAACTAGGGAAAAAAACGTGCATGAAGGAATTAGAAAAATAATGTGTTAGGAATTCATCACAAAACACCTATAGTATGTTCGCTTTTATGCCAGTTAGAATGAAAAATGTGCTGTGAATTGAATGAGATAGAATTTGAAATAGAACCCTTACTTCCTCCAGCCTGGCAGGAATTTTTCAGTCTCATTGACCAAAGTCCAAGGCTCTATATGTAATTTCTTCCTCAGTCTGAATGTAAAAAATGACTAAAGTAAGCACTGAAAATAAATAACTTTGTAAAAATACCTATTTTTTTTCAAAATATAAGAATATATTAGTGTAATTTTTTAAAGTATAATATTCTTCCTCCAGGAAAAATCCCCAATTATTTATTTGTCAAATCTTTGGGTTTGTATAGTCTTCATGAGTTAGTGGCTGTAACAGGAAGCCTTCTATTCTTATTTTATCAGTTCTGACCTTATTTGGCTGCCTGAGGATAAGAGAACACAGGGATGGCTGAAAAGCAGTATTGGCTCTAAGCCAGCAGCTGTGAAAGATCATGATCTAATTTCTATTGACTCTACTTGTGATGGTCAAAACCATTATTCAAAGAATAGCAAGCATGCCTCTCTATGCCCTGAAGCCAACAGAGCAGATTGAAGTGGGAGGCTCCAAAGGGAAGTTATGCAGTGGGTACTCTAAAACTGTTCAGTTTCTTAGCCATAGAAGCTACAGAATAAGTGGTGATTCAGTTCAGAATTAAGACGAGCGTACAAACAAAAGTAAGGACATCAAAATTGTGTGTTGTTCTGTGTCATGGGCCATGTTTTGTTGATACAATTTCGTGTGATTACTAGTGGCACAAGAGTTTAATCTTTACTGGGGTATTCCTTATATTTTATAAGTTTGTTCAAGCTCCGAGTTTCAGTGGGAGGTTTATTCAGAGTCTGTCAGACCCATAACCAGCTGTTCTGTCTTTCCCAATGACTAATTGTGTTATTCCTCCCGAACAAGGGGTGAATCACAGACAAAAGTTGCTGTCAACTAGGTTCTTTTATTTTTCTTTTTTTCTCCTTCCTTTTTTTTTCTTTTTTTTAAAGTAGCTTTACAAAAGAAGCAAGATATAGGTAAGTAAGGTAAGTATCATGTATACTGGGTATTACTAAGAAGTACACTCATTTGTGGCTGATCAATATCTATTCCTCAATGAAACTAATGGTAAACAGATTAGCGTAACAAATACCTGCAAAGTAAGTACTGATACATTACCATCTTCTGAAAAATAGTTATGACTGTGTTTCCCTGTAGAGAGAATTATCCATATTTAATCCAGAAGCCCTGTAGGTTCCTGTGAACAGTAATCAATAATTCTTTATTCATATGCTTGTTGTGCAGATTAGCTGTGTTGACATTTTCCTGTTGTTTATGATTTAAAGAATAGTCAGTGCTGTTAATTTTTGGTATCCACTGGAGGTCATTACCTGTGTATCTTCACAGGGATCTCTACATACCTTAAAAATTAATTATTCAATGGCCTTACCTCAGTGCCTGACTATAGTAAAAACTAAACTGAATTGTCACTTAACATAACTGTAGAAAAAGTATTCCAATGGATTTGTGTAATCTGTAATGAAATGCAAGAAGAAAAGTAGTGCTGTGAAGGATATTGATCAAGATAGTTTGATTGTTGCCAGAATCAGGAATAGAGCTCTGATCTCAGTTCTTGCCAAGGTGACTTAATTGATATGTTATAAAAGATTTATCGGATGCTTGAGATTTCTTTTCATTATTTTCTGTCCAGCATATCTCTGTCAAGTGACAGATAAAAGATTTGTGCTTGGTGGCTGTCATGACAATTTTGCAAGTCAGTAATGTCTTCTCTATTCCTTGAACTTTGTCATGACATGACACTGGATATGAAGAATACTGCTGCAAATTTTCTTGATACAGGAGTAAATAATAATCTGTCTCAGGAAAGAATTACGCATTTAAAATGACTGAAAGGTGTTTTTTCCATACAAAGGGGTTTTTTTTCTGGAGGGAGAGGAGTGGATTGGGAATTAATTTATAATGAAAGATTTACTGAGGCATGAACTTTTGAGAGGACTTATATGTCAAAGTAAGAGGCTATGTGTTATATGTTCACATGTCAAACAACCCTGAGAAATGTAACTTATTACATACAAATCTCATTACAGACTGCTAACATAGCATGAAATCTGTGATAACTGTATGGGCAAAAGGCATAAAAGTAGGTATCTTAAACATTGGCTTAATTAACAGATGCTCCTGTTTTCTTCAGAAATACATATTGCATTTCTTTTATTATATTTTTAATGAAAATTTTTAATGTAGTTGATCTAAGGGCTTAATAAGTAGCTAAATACTTGAAAATAAATGACATCAAATACAGACACAGAACTATAGTGAAGTCAATTATGAGTCAACAATGATCATCTGTGCTACACTAGAGATTATCTGTGTAGCACAGATGATCATGGTGACAAAAAAGAAGGCTGTAAAGGACTAGAAAAGTTCATTTACTGTAGACAGGTATTTGTTTAATTAGTTCTTTTAAAAGCCTTAATTTTTCAGTTAAAAATCCTGTCCTTTTGATATCTATCATAGTACTTTCCCATCTTAAACTTTATAAATTCTTTTTTTATGAAGTTTAAGTTCAATTTCTCTTATTACTTCACAAGCTTTTTTTTTTTTCTGTTGTTGCCACCAAAGACAAGAGTGTATATGATTTTTTCTTTCCTATTTGAAAAAGACTCTTAAACACTTGAAGACTGTCATCATTTTCTCTCAAGCCTTGTCCATGTCCACCCCTCTGCACCCCTGACTCATATAATCTTTTCAACTTTAGACTAAACAAACCAAATTATTTCAGTCTTACTTAATTGCTTGTGTTTTGCAGATGCCTCATCATTCCTTTTTCTTTACTCTGGATTGCCTCCAGTTTGATACACATGATTTTTTTGCAGTGCAGTATATAAAACTGGGCATTTGTCTTTAACTCTAATTTTAGTAGTGCTGAGTGTAATGAAAAAATTATGGTGTTTGATAATGTTTTTGCCATTTAAATGTTTGTCTAATATTTGAGTTTTTAAAAAAGCATTTTATTTTCTAATGATATCTGATTGCTCATTGACCTGCAATTCATAGTCTATTGTAGTTTCCATGATCTGTCTTGAAGACCTATTACCTTGTCAGTCCTTTGCCATCTGTTTTTTCCTGCTTGTGAAAATGTTTATTCCCCCAAAATACAGAGCACTACAATAAAATAACTGAACAGCATCCTCTTTTTATTTTTTTTTAAGACCATTTTTTTGGTCTACCAATGTCATTGTGAATTCTGACCTTGTCCCCCAGGAGACTTGTAGAGTTTCCATCTTAGCATCCTCTTAAAGAGCAGCATACTTTCAGAGACCTGTTGGGTTGCTAATGGCTGGTGAAGTGGTGTCTTGCTTGGTCTAGAGCAAGACAGGACTGCAGCATCTGGACTTTTTAAATTCATTCATAGCTAGGGGAAAAATGCTATGCTGAATAAATCTGTTGGTTTGTTCCTGATGGTGTGCTCTTCTTAAAAATACTGGTTGGAATCTGTGTAGTTTTTGCTTTCAGTTATTTCATTTCAAGATTAATATCATGGATTTATAATTTTCAGATGGAAATTTCAACAAAAAAAACCCACCAAACCCAACAAAAAAAACCCCAACAAAACCTTACACCTTGCTTTAAGGTAGAAGCTATCTGGTAAAGGAGGACCACATCTGCAGTGAATTGTAATAATATACTAATTACTTAGTCATGCCACAAAACCTCAGCATTCTGATCTTGCTCTCCACCAAAAAATTCTATAAAATTTGAGATTCTTTTCTCTTTTTTTACTGATTGTCTTAAAGAGCTAACCAACCTGGAAAGGGTTTCAGACAGCATATTTGATTCCAGTACTATTCATTCGGTATTTGAGATTTATGCGTTGGTTAAGAATTAGTCACTGAAGGAAATTGTGAATCATTCTGAATAATGAACAGATTTGGTTGCATACAGTCTGTGAAAAAGAGCAAAGGGAGAAATAAATTTTAAAAATGTTAATTTACTCAGCTCTAAGAGGACTTTAAACCATGTTTTAGACCTTTATAGAACAGGGAACTGAAACAAATGTGAGGGCTTAATGTAGAGTCCAGAAAAAGTCAAAGATAAATTTAGGATTAGAACTTCTTAGCTTTTTAATTTTGGGGTTTGATGACGGATCTGGTTTTGTTTCCACATTTGTTTGTGCATTTAGAGTTCTTGAGGGTAGGGGTATGGATGGAGGGCCTTAGAGAGCCATACAAGTCTCAATTTGCAATACCAACAGGCTTACCAATGAGGGGAAAAGGAAAACAATGGCAAGAACAGCAGTGATGATAGGTCAAGACTTAGGGTGCGAAGCCTGAAATTGCTTTGCAATTTGCCTTGACTGTGGGGTTAGAACAAATTACAATCCTGCTGCACTGACAGCTAATTCCAGAAGACAATACAGCATAGATTTGTCATAACAGAAGGAATATTAAAGGCAGAACATAAGGCACTAAGCAACTAGTAGGCAAATCAGAATGTTAGGTTGAGAACTTAGTGAGTTAGGGTGTTTGTCTTGGGCCACTGTCTTAAAAATTAAATGATGATTCTTTATGTAGATCTAGCAGGAAATGCCAAAAATGTTTGAGAAGAAAGATTATCCACAACCCAAATAGTGGGTGCAAACACAGAAAATCAAATAAAAAGAGTAAACTTTAGAAGTATGAAAGACAAACTTGAGGAAAAGAAGTGGGAAAGCTGAACACTGATAGTCCTTATATTCATCTGAAAGTCAGATTTCATCAGTTCTCTCAAAAGCACAGATCAGCCATAAGCAAGTCTGTAGTAAAAGGGGCTGAAGAAGGCCCACAGTGAAGATTTCAAATTAAAATAAAAATAAACCTGTAAGGTCATGCACAGCAGTAGAAAATAGGCCCCCAAACATTTCACCAGACCATGAGATTTTTCACATAAGAGGAACAGAGTAATTACGTGACACTGGGAGTTAATACTGCTGAGTTTTAGCTTAGGGTGCTTGAGGCTGCAGTTTTTTGTTTCACCTTATTTCAGAACACCAATATTAAGAAATTCTGTAAATCTTGATTTACTTGTGTGTGCTCACTTGCTTTTGCTGTCTTTCCATTGGTCTGTCAGGAAATATATTTGGAGGAAAGAAACTCCAGCTTTAGAAGAAAGGAGGTTTTTGACTTTACAGAAGTGGTTTGGTGTTTCTAATGAACTGACCAGAACCCTTTGCGTCTTCAGTGTGCATTCTACATCTATTTGTGACTTTGTAGACTACAGCGTAAAAATGTATTCTGTTGCTTAGTTGTATCTTAACTTGAAATATTGTAGGTATTTTGTGACTAGGCTTGTGGAAAACTAGCTAGTGGAAATGAAAAACTTCATTTGATAGTATTTGCTCTTTGTTATTAGTAGTGATGGCTTTCAGATTACTTGTTCAGTTACAGCTCGCATCACTATGACTCACCAAAAATCTTGCTTTGCCTGACTGGAGTGCTACACAGTTTGAGCAAAAACATTCCCAGCTTCTTTCTGGAGGCTGAGCCTATAATTTTGCCTTTCTTTTGTCTAAATAGAGAAAGCTTACAGGCCGTAGACGATGTAAAGATCCCCCTCCTTAAAGTCCTGGTGAGATTTCCTGGTGTATGAATGTCAGCTACATAGCACATACTTGGCCAAGATGAGACCTCCCACAAGTGCTGACTGTATGAGCAGGGTTTATGGGGTTGAAAAAAAATATTTTCCTTGGAAAACAGAAACTGTAAAAATCAACACTAAAAATAAGTAAACTGCAATTTAGACTAATCCAGATTTTTTTTTATACTGATCAGAGACTCCTCCTATGGTAGACTGAAAGCTGGAGTGCTCCAGGTTGATTTGAATCACCTACCTGAAAAACACGGTTTCATAAGGTGGTGTTGTCTGAATTTGAGATACCAGTTTCAAGTTCAGATGCATCTATTTTGAACTCTTTATACTTCCTTATTGTTAAACCTGGTTGTCTGTAATTGAGAAAGATTGAAAACTAGTTGATTATGGAAAGAATCACTCAGACATGAAGTTTGGTTCTGTCATGGTTACCCCAGGAAACAATTTGTCTTGGACTGTAAAATATTTTGAGGGAAAAATCCCCTATTCAGCTACCCTGCCTTACTTGCTGAAGTTCTCAGTAAATCAGCCTTTCTATGCAGTTTCTGGTCAGATTTTATATGCAAGGGTGTGCTTCCAAGACATTCACATGAAAGCCAATGGCTTTCTGAACCTGTTTTTCAAATGCATTATCTCCCATCTTCTTGAAAACATTTGCTACACATTGCGCAGCACCACCTTCTCTTCTTCCTACACCTGTGGAAAGCATCTTTTCAGTGCTATTTCATTTGGTTTGTTTGGGGTTTTTTTGTTTCTACCTATAAGTTCTTATCTCTGCTTGTTTGAACTAATTTCAGTGAAAATAGGGACATTCTTTAGAAACTCATTAGACAATTCAAAAACTTGAGTCTTTACCTCTAGGAGACCCATCTGATGTAGCACACAATAGATACTACCACAGCAACAAAAGACTCCAAGCCTCTCCTACAGTAGCCTGAGGTATTTTTCATGCATTTGAAAATGACATAATAGAAGATAATTTATGATTTTAAAATCATCATTTTGAATCACTTCACTGTAGCACCAAATGTGATGAGAGTGGGTGCAGTTATATGCAGTTATATGCAGGATCTGGTGTGAAAGCCCCAGTCAAAGTCCTGTGCTTGTGCTCTCTGTTCTGTACCTCAAAATGTGTTGACCTAATTTTAGATTATATTTGCTGTCTGGGCTTTTTCTATTACCACAGATGAAATACCAAGGAAAAGCTTTGTTGTCAGCTGCTGATAGTTATCCCTCCCCAGGCCACCAGGAGCTGCTGGAGCTTTTGCTAAGCTTGTCTCTGCTGCAGCTTACTTTTCACTCAGCTGTATATCTTGCAACATGCCTGCATCTTCTTATCTGAAAACAAGATTTTGTCAGTAAGAAAGGTGGACAGGATAGTTGAATCTTGCGATGATTTTATTACATCTGCAGCTTGTAGTTGATAGTACTGAGGATACTTTTTTTTTACTTGAAAAAGGTTGTAATTAGAAAATTATACCAATTCTTTCTTATCATTGACAAAACTGTGATTATTTTATCTTGAGCTCATTTCTATGGCTTTTAGAAGAATAACATTGTCCCCCAAAAGAATGACTTCAACAAACATAATAAATTAAAATCAAATGGAAAAGGAAGTCGAATAAAAAGAGGCTGATTTCAGTCTTCCTGTGAAGAAAGTCTGTACCTTAACCCCTCTGATCAAAGGTTTTCAGCCCAGAGGCTATGTCTGCCTCTAGTGATGCTCAGCTCCTGCATTGGGCTATTATTTATTTTTCCTTTTACTGTTTGGATATATTCTTTATTCTCATCAGATATCCAGATATTTTCTTGCATGCATTTATATATTGATTGAAGACATCACGACTATAAAAAAACTTAACAGAAGAGATTTAAAAGGTTATATTTGGTTCCTGGAGAACCATTCTTCAGACTTTCTCTGAAGTCATCGATCCCTGAATCACCTCAACATACATTTCACATTGCTGTTCATACTACTGTCCACAGTGGTGTACAATTCTATCTCTGCCTGCTTAATAATGGGGAGTTAAGAGAATATCACTTTGGCTCACTTCTTTCCTCTCTGAATTACTACCTGTTTGTTTGGGTTTTGTTTATTTTTTTTAATACATAAGCTTGCATTATCTTCCTTCCCTGTGCTTTTTGTCAGTGTTTTCATTTTAAATGAAAATATAAGCTGCAGCTGTGAGTACTTTGACATCAGGCTATTTCTTTTTTTGTGTCTAGTTGTTGGTTTCTACTGCCTCCTTTTTGTTTAACAGCTGCCTCCTAAAATAACAATATCCTATATTCATCTACTTGTGCATGGACTGTATGAAACCTGTTTTTCAATTCCTGTAATAATAGTATGCCTGACTGGTGCCTTCCTAATCTTCACAGCATTGTTTTTCAAGAAAATATTTTCTATCATACGTAAAATGTGTGAAGATTTCCTTCTGAAGACATGTAATTTATAAATACATTTTCTGTTTAGTGTGTTTTTCTTCAGGAGCTCTTTCTCTTCCATTTTCTACCACTAACAACATAGATTGAAGGTGTATTTGTTTGTGTCTTATGTTATCCCTTAAAAGTTAACTACTATAAAAATGGTGATGGTTTGGGGTTTTTTATGGGTTGGGTTTTTTTTTTTTTCCTTTAGTTGAAGCATTTTAAGGTATCCGAAGCATTGTAGGTGACAGATGGGGGCAATTTCATTTGATTCATAATACTGTAATTATCTCCAATGCCTTTTAATCCATGTATCTTTAAAAGATGATGTCACCAACATGAAGAAAGAATGGCAAACATCTGATTAAATGACAGAGGTAAAGGTACTTTTGATATCTAAATTTAATTCTTTTCTGAAAGTTAAAAAAATATAGATTTGCCATAATTTTGCAGAAGCCATACTACTGGAGTTTTCTGCTAGGAGTGGAGCTTGAATATGTCAGTAAAACCTAAGAGATGGAGGTAGGTACGTCCTCCATCCATGTAGGTTGGGATATGGATTTTTTAATTCCTTTTTCTTGCATAGTTTTCAACTTTTGGTTCTACCAATGCCCATTCCTCCATAGTCTCTTAATGCCTCTTTCTGTGGGGCCAGAAAGGATCCCAGACACCTGCCATATAGTTTTCTTTGGGGTATTTCTGGCCTTTGATTGGCAGCAGCTTTTTAAATTTTTTGACAGCCATGCTCAAACTTACTGGCCAATGCTAAATCTCTCTTACACTAACCCTGAAGGAGGAGTGTAGCACCACTGCTGGAGAATATGTGCTTAACTTGATAGTGACCTAAGACAGACTAGAGCATTCACTCTAAATACTGGCCTTTTAAAAAATGCAGTATGGAGCAGAGAACATGAATGGTCCCTCTTTCTCTTTTTTCCTCTTTGTTACATGAGGCTTATGTATTTACTATCCCAAAGGATACTTTGGCCACAGGTTTTCATTTGAGCTGATAGGTTTTTGATGTCCAACCCCAAATGTCAAGACTCTGCTTTTGGATTACTTTTTCTTGCTAAATTTCATCTAAATAGAATTAATATTCTTACTTTCCACTAATACCTTTCACCCCTCCCAATTTATTTTCATCAATATTGTATTTTTACTGATTTTTACAAAGTTCAGATCTGTATGGTTATTTCAGTCATCAGGAGCATCTGTTATTTCATCACTTCAACTGTAAGTCTCTGGTGTAATCTAAAGACTTGGAATTTATCCTAAATGTCATGTTGCATCATTCACAAAATGAATTGTTGGGCTCATTAACAAAATGAATTGAAAACAGATTTAGTATGATCATGATTTCTGTCCTTGAATCATAATATAACCCTCAAAAGATCATCTAATCCAACTTGTCATGGATTAGGAAGCCTAAATGTGGTTGCACAGCACCCTGTCCTATTGCATCTTGAAAGTCTGCAGTGAATGGGACTCCACCACATCCCAGGATATTGTTCCGTGGAGTGAAAAATTGTTCTCAGTGAAAAAAAAATTATTTCTTAAGTTGAAATGAAACCTGTACCCATTGCACCTTTTCTTCTCACTTTCTTTGTAAAGAGAAAGCTTATGCTCTCTTTCTAACATCATTTAAATACTGAAAGACTCTGATGAGGTTCCCACTGGGTATCCTCTTCTCCAAGGAGATGAGACCTGAATCCTTCAATCTTTCTTCACAGGCTAGGTTCTCCTGACCTCCTTCAGTCATCTTCACGGCCCTGCTTTTGAACTATCTCCTGCCTATCCATATCTTTCTTGAATTGTGTGAGTCAGAACTGAGCATTCCAGGCGCGGAATGACAAGTGCTAAGATTAGGATGATCTTGTCTGCATGACTGCTAACAATGCCCATGTAGATGCAGCCCAGGATCTGATTTGCCTTTACCGCTACTCAGCTGACTCATGTTCAGCTTGTTGTCCACCAGGACCCCCAGCACGTTCACTGTGGCTGCCCATCCACACAGATCCTAGTCAGTACTGGGCACTTAGGTTATCCTGACCCAGTGCAGGACTTTGCTTTGGTTAGACTTCATGCAGTTCTGTTCTTACTAGCCCCCTGGACTACTTTCAGCCTGACCAGATCTCTCCATAAGATGGTTCTCCCTTCTGATATGTCCACTTCAACACACAGTTTAGCATCTTCATCATTCCTAGTGAGAGTGATTTCAATCCCGTCATCTGAGTCATTCACGAAGATGATGAAGATGTTGAACAGTGTGGTACCCCCTCTTGATCCATGGGGAACTGCACCTGACAGGCTGCCAACATAAGAAAAAGTCCTATATTATTTCTCAACCTATAATTCTAGAAGTCCATACCTAGCAGAGTTGGTGTTGTGTTGGTTTGTTTGTTTGTTTTTCCCTAGCATATTTCAAATATAGTCAGTAAAGCAGAGTGTAGCTTTTGCTGGTAGAAGGCAAGAGACAGGAGGACCTGCTATGATCTACTCAGCAATTTTGAAGGCAGGAGTAGTTGGGAGGATTGAAAGTCAGTGTTATTTTCTTTCAGTTATTGTCTGGACAGTAGTGTTGATGTAAGGTCAAGATTAAGGAAATTTAATGTGAGTTCCCAATAAATCTCTGTAAAGAGAGTGGATATTTTGATTGGTTGCTGTCTTACTTTATTTTTCAGAACAACATGAGGACACAAACTCAAGTAATTCAAATTATTGGGCCAAACCTTTCAGTCAAAAGAAAAATGGGGAGTCCCTCAGCTGTCCTTTCCTTCTCACATGTCCTGTGTGCCCCGGAGGGGCTAGAAGACCGTGTGTATGGGCCTGCAAAGCTTTTGAACAAGTGGACAAGTTTGACATCATGGCAGTGTGTGTGGGAGAGATGTTGAGGAGCAGGGAAGCCCTCCAGAGGTGCTTCTGCTTTCTCTGTGAAGAGGCCTGCATTACTCACAAACTATTGATATTGGTTAGATATATAGATAGATAGATAGATATAGATATTGGTTAGATATTGGTTATCTGCTTGTAAATGAGAGGCAATGTTGCTCATGCGGTAGTTCATTCTGGACCATGATTCTCCTGTCAATTAAGTAAACTACTTAATTCCCTCCCTTCCACAGAATTATAGAATAGCTTAAGTTGGGAAGGTCCTTGAAAGGTCCTCTAAGATCATTATGTCCACCACTATACCATGTCCATCAGTGCCCCATCTACACACCTTTTAAATGTTTTCAGGGATGGTGACTTAACCACTTCCCTGGACAGCCTGTCCCCCTTTTGGCAAAAAAAGTTGTAGTGGAATTTCTCAGGGAGCAGGGACATGATCTGCTCCTGAGTGAGGGTGGTCAACCCAGCCTGAGTTAGT